>JARXNR010000041.1:0-17567 GCA_036346035.1 Crossoptilon crossoptilon
CGGGGAGGAGGTATCAATTTTGAGGGGGGGTCCCTAATTTGAGGGGGGGTCCCCATTTTGAGGGGGGGTCCCCATTTTTAAGGAGGGGGGTCTCAATTTTGAGGGGGGGCCCCATTTTGAGGGGGGGGTCTCAATGTTGAGGGGGGTCCCCATTTTAAGGGGGGGTCCCCATTTTTAAGGGGGGTCTCCATTTTGAGGGGGGGTCCCCACTTTTAAGGGGGAGGGGTCTCAATTTTGAGGGGGGGTCCCCATTTTGGGGTGGCCCCATTTTGAGGGGGGGTCCCTATTTTTGAGGAGGGGGGGGTCTCTATTTTTGGGGTGGCCCCTATTTTGAGGGGGGGGTCCCCCCCCACTTTAACGGGACTAGGGAGCATCTCAATACATGACCCGCCCCAGGGGGCGCGGGAAGCCCCGATATTTGTGGGAAGGGCCCATTTTGAGGAGGGGGTCCCTATAATTTGATGGGCAGGGTGTCCACACCATTTCGCACGTGCCGAGCAGCCACAGTCACCCTACCCGCTGAAGAGCGGGGCCGGTCTAAATTCTGTCGAGGGGGGGCCAGGAGCGCACACCACTTTTCAGGGGGAGGGGTCATCAAAAATTTTGATGGGGGGGTCCCTCAATTTTGGGAGGGAAGGTACGGTCCGCAATTTTGCGGAGTGGTCCCAATTGGCGGGTGGAGGTTCATTTCAGTTTTTGGGGGGGGATCCCCTTTTTTTGGGGGGGTCCCCCTTTTTTGGGGGGGGTCTCCATTTTGGGGGGGGGGTCTCCATTTTGGGGGGGGTCTCCATTTTTTTGGGGGGGGGGGTCTTTACCTGGGCTCCGCCTTTTTGCACTTGAATTTCTTACCTGGAAAAGACAGGAAAAAAAAAAAGGGGGGAAAGGAAAAGGGCAAAAGTAGAAACATAAAGGCGCTGAAGCATAAGTCATGGCCGATCTGGGGGGAAATCCCCCCCCCCAAAAATCAGAGCCCCCTCCATGCCCATCCTCCATCCCCCTCCACTTCTCTCCGCCCCCCCCAAAAAAAAAAAAAAAAAAGGTGAGGATTTTGGGGGTCGAAAAAAAGGCGAATTTTGGGGTAGGGAAATGTGGGGGGGGGGTATGCTGGGGCGTTGCGGGGTTTGACACAGCAGGCGATTTTTGGGGTGCGCAAATGGGGGATTTGGGAGGGGGACAATGGGCCCGGGAGAAATTTTGGATTGGGGTGAAAAAAGAGGATTTGGGGAAATCTGAGTGGAATTTTGGGGTGAAAAATGGGGATTTTGGGGATATTGGGGGGGGTCTGGGTGGGGTCTGAATGGATTTTGGGGTGAAAATGGGGGATTTGGGGGAAATTGGGGGGATTTGGGGGAACGTTGGGGAAGTTTTGGGGTGAAAAAAGAGGATTTGGGGGAAGCTGAGAGGAATTTTGGGGTGAAAAAGGGGGATTTTGGTTCATGTTGGGGATTCTGGGGGGGTCTGAAGGGGATTTTGGGGGTGAAAATGGGGGATTTTGGGGTGAAAAAAGAGGATTTGGGGAAATCTGAGAGGAATTCTGGGGTGAAAAATGAGGATTTTGGGGATATTGGGGGGGGTCTCGGGGGAAAATGGGGGGATTTTGGGGTGAAAATGGGGGATTTGGGGAAATTGTGGGGATTTGGGGGACCGTTGGGGAAGTTTTGGGGTGAAAAAAGAGGATTTGGGGGAAGCTGAGAGGAATTTTGGGGTGAAAAAGGGGGATTTTGGGAATGTTGGGGATTCTGGGGGGGTCTGAGTGGGATTTTGGGGTGAAAAAGGGGGATTTTGGTTCATGTTGGGGATTCTGGGGGGGTCTGAAGGGAATTTTGGGGGTGAAAATGGGGGATTTTGGGGTGAAAAAAGAGGATTTGGGGAAATCTGAGAGGAATTTTGGGGTGAAAAAGGGGGATTTTGAGAAATGTAAGGGGGATTGGGGGGGATCTGAGTGGGATTTTGGGTTGAAAATGGGGGATTTTGGGAAATGTTGGGGGGTTTTGGGGGGTCTGAAGGGGATTTTTGGGGTGAAAAAGGGGGATTTGGGGGATGTTGGGGGGAAAATGGGGGGATTTTGGGGTGAAAATGGGGGATTTTGGTCCATGTTGGGGATTCTGGGGGTTCTAAGGGGGATTTTGGGGGAAAAAGGGGGATTTTGGTCAATGTTGGGGGATTTGAGGGGGGATTTGGGGGTGAAAAAAGGTGATTTTGGGAAATGTTGGGGGGCTTGGGGGGGTCTGAGAGGGATTTTGGGGTGAAAATGGGGGATTTTGGGGTGAGGAAGTGGGATTTTGGGGAATGGGGGATTTTGGGGTATCTGAGAGGGATTTTTGGGGTGAAAATGGGGGATTTTGGTCAATGTTGGTGGGTTTGAGGGGGGATTTTGGGGTGAAAATGGGGGATTTTGGGTTGAGGAAGTGGGATTTTGGTCAAAGTTGAGGGATTCTGGGGGGTCTAAGAGGGATTTTGGGGTGAAAATGGGAGATTTGGGGGATACTGGGGGGTCTGAGTGGGATTTTGGGGTGAAAATGGGGGATTTTGGTCAATGTTGGGGGGTTTGAGGGGGGATTTTGGGGTGAAAATGGGGGATTTGGGGAAATGTTGGGGGTCTGAGAGGGATTTTGGGGTGAGAAAGGGGGATTTTGGTCCACATTGGGGAATTTGGGGGGGGTCTAAGAGGGATCTGGGGGAGATACTGGAGGGTCTGAGTGGGATTTTGGGGTGAAATTGAGGGATTTTGGGAAATGTTGGGAGATTTGAGGGATTTTTGGGGTGAAAACGGGGGATTTTAGTCAACGATGGGGGATTTGGGGGTGAGAAAATGGGATTTGGGGGCAATTTTTTGGTATTTTGGGGCCGTTTTGGGGTATTTTTTTGGGGGGGGGGCACTCACTGAGGGCGACGAGGACCCCGAGCACAAACATGGCGATGGCCAACACCAACCCTGCCAGCCTCAGCGTCTCGTAATCTGGGGGCACAAAGACCCCCCACCCCAAAAAGACCCCAAAGCTGAACCCCAACCCCCCCCCAAATATCCCCCATGCCCTCGTTTCCCACCTGAATACCCCAAATATCCCCCAAATCCCACCAAAATAACCCCAAATACCCCCTGAATACCACAAAATCCCACCAGAATGCCCCAAATATTCCCCCAATACCCCCCATTCCCCCCTAATACCCCAAAAATCCCACCAAAATACCCCAAATATCCCCAAATACCCCCAAATACCACCAAAATACCCCCAAATATCCCCCAAATACCCCCAAATCCCACCAAAATACCCCAAATATCCCCAAATACCCCCAAATCCCACCAAAATACCCCCAAATACCCCAAATACCCCAAGATCTCACCAAAATACCCCAAATATCCCCCAAATACCCCAAAATCCCCCCCTAATATCCCAAAATCCCACCAAAATACCCCAAATACCCCCCAAATACCCCCAAATACCACCAAAGTACCCCAAATATCCCCAAATACCCCCAAAATTCACCAAATATCCCCAAATCCCCCCAAAATACCCCAAATATCCCCCCAAATACCCCCAAATATCCCCCCCCCAATATCTCAAAATCCCACCAAAATACCCCAAATATCCCCCAAATACCCCCAAATCCCACCAAAATACCCCAAAATACCCCAAATACCCACAAATCCCCACAAAATACCCCAAATATCCCCCAAATACCCCCAAATCCCCACAAAATACCCCCAAATACCCCTAGATACCCCAAGATCTCACCAAAATACCCCAAATATCCCCTAAATACCCACAAATCCCACCAAAATACCCCAAATATCCCAAATTACCCCCATATACCACCAAAATATCCCCAAATACCCCCCAAATACCCCCAAATCCCACCAAAATATCCCCAAATATCCCCCAAATACCCCCAAATCCCCACAAAAATACCCCAAATACCCCAAATACTCCCAAATATCCCCAAATATCCCCCCAAAACCCCAAATACCCCAAATCCGCCCCAAAAAACCCCAAAGACCCCAAATATCCCCCAATTCCCACCCAAATATCCCCCCAAATACCCAAAAACCCCCCAAAGACCCCAAATATCCCCCCAATACCCCAAATGCCCCCTAAAGACCCCAAATAACCCAATACCCCAAAGACCCCCCAAATATCCCCAATTATCCCCCAAATCCCGAATACCCCAAATCTGCCCCCAAAAACCCCAAAGACCCCAAACATCCCCCAATTCCCACCCAAATATCCCCCCAATACCCCCCAAAAACCCCAAATATCCCCCCGAAAAACCCCAAAGACCCCAAATATCCCCCCAATACCCCAAAGAGCCCCCAAAGACCCCAAATATCCCCAAATACCCCAAATCTGCCCCCCAAACCCCCAAATATTCTCAATCATCCCCCCAAATACCCCAAAGAGCCCCCAAATATCCCCAATTATCTCCCAAATCCCAAATACCCCGAATCTGCCCCCCAAAAACCCCAAAGACCCCAAATATCCCCCAATTCCCACTCAAATATCCCCCCAATACCCCAAATACCCCCAAAGACCCCAAATATCCCCCTAATACCCCAAAGACCCCAAATAACCCCCCAATACCCCAAATATCCCCCAAAGACCCCAAATCTGCACCCAAAGACCCCAAATATCCCCCAAAAAACCCCAAAGACCCCAAATATCCCCCCAATACCCCAAAGACCCCAAATAACCCCCCAATACCCCCCCAAAGACCCCAAATATCCCCCCCAAAACCCCAAAGACCCCAAATATCCCCCAATACCCCAAATCCCCCCCCAAAGACCCCAAATATCCCCCCAAAACCCCAAAGACCCCAAATAACCCCCCAATACCCCAAATATCCCCCAAATACCCCAAATATCCCCCCAAAGACCCCAAATATCCCCTCAAAGACCCCAAATCTGCCCCCCCAAAACCCCAAAGACCCCAAATAACCCCCCAAACCCCAAATCCCCCCCCAAATAACCCCAAACCCCTAAAAATCCCCCCCAATACCCCAAAGACCCCCAATATCCCCCAATACCCCAAATCCCCCCCAAAACCCCCAAATATCCCCCCAAAAACCCCAAAGACCCCAAATAAACCCCAAAACCCCAAATCCCCCCCCAAAGATCCCAAATATCCCCCCAATACCCCAAATCCCCCCCAAAGACCCCAAAAATCCCCCCAATACCCCAAAGACCCCAAATATCCCCCAATACCCCAAATCCCCCCCCAAAGACCCCAAATATCCCCTCAAAGACCCCAAATCTGCCCCCCCAAAACCCCAAAGACCCCAAATATCCCCCCCAAACCCCAAAGAACCCAAATATCCCCCCCAAACCCCATTTTCTGCCCCCAAGTCTGAACCCAAAGCAGGCACCACCCACCCCCAACCCCAAATCCCCCCCCCCAAAGACCCCAAATATTTGGGGTCATCCCCCCAAAGGGTTCAAATAACCCCAAACCCAATATCCCCCCCCAAAGATCCCAAATTTTGGGATGAACCCCCATTTTTGGGCCCCAAATAACCCCCAAAACCCCAAAGACCCCCCAAAGATCCCAAATATCCCCCAAAACACCTCAATGCCCCCCAATTTTCCCCCCCAATTCCCCCAAATCTGCCCCCAAATCCCCCCAAAATTGCCCCAAATTTCCCCCATTTCCCCCCAATCCCCCCCCCCCAAAAAACCCCATAACAATCCCCTAAATCCCCCCCCATCCCCTAAATCCCCCCCCCCAAATCTCACCATAGTTAAAGGGGTCCTTCGCACGAGCGGCTTCTGGGGGGGGGGGGGATGTAAAATTTGGGGTGAATTCAGAAGATTTTGGGGTCACCCAGCTGTTTTTAGGGTCATCCAGCGCTTTTGGGGTTTTTTATGGGGCCACACCCAGATATGGGGGATTGGAGCCCAGATTTTGGGGTGAATCCCCTCATTTTTGGGTCCCATCTGACCCTATATCCAGTTTTGGGGTCACCCTGATGTGTATGGGGTGAGTTCAGAAGATTTTGGGGTGAATTCAGCTGCTTTTGGGGTCATCCAGCAATTTTGGGGTTACTTATAGGGCCACACCCAGATATGGGGGATATGAGCCCAGATTTTGGGATGAATCCCCTCATTTTTGGGCCCCATCTGACCCCATATCCAGTTTTGGGGTCACCCTGATGTTTATGGGGTGAGTTCAGAAGATTTTGGGGTGATTTCAGCTGTTTTTGGGGTCATTCCGTAGTTTTGGGGTTTCTTATAGAGCCAAACCTAATATGGGGGATTTGAGCCCAGATTTTGGGGTGAATCTCCTCATTTTTGGGTCCCATCTGACCCCATATCCATTTTTGGGGTCTCCCTGATGTTTATGGGGTGAATTCAGATGATTTGGGGGTGAATTCAGCTGTTTTTGGGGTCATCCAGCACTTTTGGGGTTTCTTATAGGGCCAAACCAGATACGGGGGATTTGAGCCCAGATTTTGGGGTGAATCCCCTCACTTTTGGGTCCCATCTGACCCCATATCCATTTTTGGGGTCACCCTGATGTTTATGGGGTGAGTTCAGAAGATTTTGGGGTGAATTCAGCTGCTTTTGGGGTCATCCAGCACTTTTGGGGTTATTTATGGGGCCACACCCAGCTATGGGGGATTTGAGCCCAGATTTTGGGGTGAATCTCCTCATTTTTGGGCCCCACCTGACCCCATATCCATTTTTGGGGTCTCCCTGATGTTTATGGGGTGAATTCAGATGATTTGGGGGTGAATTCAGCTGTTTTTGGGGTCATCCAGCGCTTTTGGGGTTTTTTATAGGGCCACACCCAGCTATGGGGGATTGGAGCCCAGATTTTGGGGTGAATCCCCTCATTTTTGGGTCCCATCTGACCCTATATCCATTTTTGGGGTCACCCTGATGTTTTTTGGGGTGAATTCAGAAGATTTTGGGGTCACCCAGCTGTTTTTAGGGTCATCCAGCGCTTTTGGGGTTTTTTATGGGGCCACACCCAGATATGGGGGATTGGAGCCCAGATTTTGGGGTGAATCCCCTCATTTTTGGGTCCTGTAAAACCCCATATCCATTTTTGGGGTCTCCCTGATGTTTATGGGGTGAATTCAGAAGATTTTGGGGTGAATTCAGCTGCTTTTGGGGTCATTCCGCACTTTTGGGCTTTCTTATGGGGCCACACCCAGCTATGGGGGATTTGAGCCCAGATTTTGGGGTGAATCCCCTCATTTTTGGGTCCTATAAGACCTCAAATCCATTTTTGGGGTCACCCAGCCCTTTTTGGGGTCACCCTGATGTTTTTTGGGGTGAATTCAGAAGATTTTGGGGTCACCCAGCTGTTTTTAGGGTCATCCAGCGCTTTTGGGGTTTTTTATGGGGCCACACCCAGATATGGGGGATTGGAGCCCAGATTTTAGGGTGAATCCCCTCATTTTTGGGTCCTGTAAAACCCCATATCCATTTTTGGGGTCACCCTGATGTTTATGGGGTGAATTCAGATGATTTTGGGGTGATTTCAGCTGCTTTTGGGGTCATCCAGCGCTTGTGGGGTTTTTTATGGGGCCACACCCAGCTATGGGGGATTTGAGCCCAGATTTTGGGGTGAATCCCCTCATTTTTGGGTCCTATAAGACCTCAAATCCATTTTTGGGGTCACCCAGCTGTTTTTGGGGTGAATTCAGATGATTTTGGGGTGAATTCAGCCCTTTTTGGGGTCATCCAGCGCTTTTGGGGTTTTTTATGGGGCCACACCCAGATATGGGGGATTTGAGCCCAGATTTTGGGGTGAATCCCCTCATTTTTGGGTCCTATAAGACCTCAAATCCATTTTGGACCCTTTTGGGGTTTTTTGGGGTCTTTCCCCCCCCTTCCTTTTTTAGGGCCCCCCCTTCCATCCTCCCCCCCTCCTCATTTAAAGGGACCCCCACCTTCCTCCCCCCCCCATTTTTAGGGTCCCTCCTCTCCCCCCCCCCCCCCATTTTTAGGGTTCCCCCCATCCACACTTTTAGCCCCCCCCCCAATTTTAAGGTCCCCCCCCCAAGTCTCCATTTTTAGCCCCCCCCCATCCCCACTTTTGCCCCCCCCTCCCAACCTCTGCCCCATTTTTAAGGTCCCCCCAATTCCCCCATTTTTAGGATCCCCCCCCCCCCATTCAACCATTTTTAGGGTCCCCCCCCCATTCCCCCAATTTTAGACCCCCCCTCTGCCCCTCACTTTTAAGGTTCCCCCCCCCCAGGACCCCATTTTAAGGTCCCCCCCCATTCCCCCCTTTTTAGGGCCCCCCCCCCCAAATCCCCACTTTTAGGGACCCCCCCCCATTCCCCCATTCTTAAGGTGCCCCCCCCCCCGGCCCCCATTTTTAGGACCCCCCCCCAGCCCCCATTTTTAGGTTCTGCCCCCCAACCCCCCCCCAAACCCTCACTTTTATTGTCCCCCAATTTTTGGGTTCCCCCCCCCCTCAGATCCAATTTTAGGGCCCCCCCTCCAGGATCCCATTTTAGGGTCCCCCCCCCCATTCCCCTATTCTTAAGGTGTATCTTCCCCCCCCCCCAGCCCTCATTTTTAGGACCCCCCCAGTCCCCATTTTTAGGGTTCCCCCCCCCATTCCCCCATTTTTGAGCTCCCCCCCCCCATTTTTAAGGTTCCTCCCCCAGGACCCCATTTTTAGGACCCCCCCCCCCCCAGATACCCCACTTTAGGGTCCCCCCCCCAGTCCTCACTTTTAGGGTCCCCTATTTTTGGGCCCGTCCCCCCCCCCCCAAATCCCCACTTTTAGTGCCCCCCCCCATTCCCCCATTTTCAGACCCCCCCCCCCCCCCAGACCCCAGTTTTTGGGTCCCCCCCCCCCAGGACCCCATTTTAGGGTCTGCACCCCCTCCTCACTTTTACGGCCCCCCCCGCGCCCCCATTTTTAGGACCCCCCCCCCAGACCCCATTTTTGAGTCCCCCCCCTCACCCCTCACTTTTAATGTCCCCCCCCCAGCCCCCAGTTTTTGGGTCCCCCCCCCAGGACCCCATCCTTAAGGCCCCCCCGCACCCCCATTTTTAGGACCCCCCCCCCAGACCCCATTTTAGAGTCCCCCCCCCCACCCCTCACTTTTAATGTCCCCCCCCCAGCTCCCAGTTTTTGGGTCCCCCCCCACCCCCCCATTTTTAGTAAATACCCCCCAATTCCCTCATTATTATGGTGCCCCCCCCCCCCAGGCCCCCATTTTTAAGACCCCCCCCCAAACCCCATTTTAGGATCCCCCCCCACCCCTCACTTTTAATGTCCCCCCCCCAGCCCCCACCCCCATTTTTGGGTCCCCTCCCCCCCATTCCCCATCCTTAAGGCCCCCCCGCGCCCCCATTTTTATGACCCCCCCCCCAGACCCCATTTTAGGGTCCCCCCCCCACCCCTCACTTTTAATGCCCCCCCCCAGCCCCCAGTTTTTGGGTCCCCCCCCCCCCCCATTCCCCCATCCTTAAGGTGCCCCCCCCCATTCCCCCATTTTTAGGACCCCCCCCCCAAGACCTCACTTTTAGGGTCCCCCCCCCACCCCTCACTTTTAATGTCCCCCCCCCAGCTCCCAGTTTTTGGGTCCCCCCCCACCCCCCCATTTTTAGTAAATCCCCCCCAATTCCCTCATTCTTAAGGTGCCCCCCCCCCAGGCCCCCATTTTTAAGACCCCCCCCCAGACCCCATTGTCGAGTCCCCCCCCCCCCCCCTCACTTTTAATGTCCCCCCCCCAGCCCCCAGTTTTTGGGTCCCCTCCCCCCCATTCCCCCATCCTTAAGGCCCCCCCGCGCCCCCATTTTTATGACCCCCCCCCAGACCCCATTTTAGAGTCCCCCCCCCCCCCCTCACTTTTAATGCCCCCCCCCAGCCCCCAGTTTTTGGGGCCCCCCCCCCCATTCCCCCATCCTTAAGGCCCCCCCCATTCCCCCATTTTTAGGACCCCCCCCCCAAGACCCCATTTTAGAGTCCCCCCCCCCCCTCACTTTTAATGCCCCCCCCCAGCCCCCAGTTTTTGGGTCCCCCCCCCCCCATTTTTAGTGACTCCCCCCCATTCCCTCATTCTTAAGGTGCCCCCCCGTCCCCGGACCCCATTTTTAGGGTCCCCCCCCCCCCCCAATTTATGGGGCCCCCCCCCCCCCCCCCCCTCACCTCCCAGCGCAGCCACTGTAGGGGTGGCCATGCTGATGGGGGGGGGGTCTCTCCTGATGGAGGGGGGGGGTCCGAAGGTTTATGGGGGGGGAAGGGGGGGGGTCCGGCCGCTGCTCTGATCGCTGCGGTGCTGCGATGCGCTGCGGCAGCGGGCGGGGGGGGGGGGGGGGGTTGATTTTGGGAAAGGGGGGGGGGGGGAAGGAGAGGGGGGGGCGGGGGCGGAGCTTCAGGAAGCCCCGCCCCCTCACCCACCTCATTGGCTACCGTGGGATGTAGGCCCCCCCCCCCCCCCCAACACCCCCCCCCCCCCCGCCCAAAACACCCCCCCCGGTTAGAGGGGGGGGGGTGGGGGAGAAGAAAACCGAGGGGGGGGGGGCGGCGTTTCGGCCCCGTTGCAGCTGCAGGCGGTGATGCAGCAACAGCTCCTCTGCAGCAACGGCTGCAGCTGCAAGGGCTGCAATTGCAGCAGCTGCAAAGCCACCGCCCCCACCCCCCCCCCCCCTCTCTTACCACCCCCCCCCCCCGCTACCCCACAATGCAGCAACAGCCGGCGCTGCGATCGTTGGAGCTGCAACACCCCCGATGCAGCAACAGCACTGCAGCACCTGGCAATGCAACGCTGCTGATGCAGCAAAAGCCGGCGATGCAACAGCTGGGGTTGCAGCGGCTCCAGTGCAGCAACAGCTGGAGCTGCAACAGTTGGACCTGCAACACCTTCACTGCAGCAACAGCCCCAGTGCAGCGACAGCTGGGATTGCAACACTCCTAATGCAGCAACAGGAGGAAGAGCAACAGCCCCAGTGCAACAACAACGCCTGGCATTGCAGCACCAGGCAATGCAACGCTGCTGATGCAGCAACAGCCGGCGATGCAACAGTTGGGATTGCAACACCCCCAATGCAGCAGCAGGAGGAAGAGCAACACCCCCAATGCAGCAACAGCACTGCAGCACCTGGCGATGCAATGCTGCTGATGCAGCAACAGGTGGCGATGTAACAGCTGGGGTTGCAACAGCCCCAATGCAGCAACAGCTGGAGCTGCAACAGCCCCACTGCAGCAACAGGAGGAAGAGCAACAGCCCTGATGCAGCAACGCCTGGCATTGCAGCACCTGGCAATGCAACGCTGCTGATGCAGCAACAGGCGGCGATGCAACAGCTGGGGTTGCAGCAGCCCCAGTGCAGCAACAGCTGGAGCTGCAACAGCCCCAATGCAGCGACAGCTGGGATTGCAACACCCCTAAAGCAGCAACAGGAAGAAGAGCAACAGCCCCAGTGCAACAACAACGCCTGGCATTGCAGCACCTGGCAATGCAACGCTGCTGATGCAGCAACAGCTGGCAATGCAACAGCTGGGATTGTAACACCCCTAATGCAGCAACAGCTGGAACTGCAACAGCCCCAGTGCAGCAACAGGAGGAAGAGCAAGAAAACCTGATGCAACAACACCTGGCACTGCAGCACCTGGCAATGCAACGCTGCTGATGCAGCAACAGGCAGCGATGTAACAGCTGGGGTTGCAGCAGCCCCAGTGCAGCAATAGCTGGAGCTGCAACAGCCCCACTGCAGCCACAGCTGGACCTGCAACACCTTCACTGCAGCAACAGCCCCAATGGAACAACAGGCGGACCTGCAACAGCTGGGATTGCAACAGCCCCACTGCAGCAACAGATAGGAATTGCAACAGCCAGCAATGCAACTGCAGGACCTGCAACCCCCATAATGCAGCAACAGGTGGAAGAGCAACACCCCCAATGCAGCAACAGCCAGCACTGCAACACCCCATAATGCAACACCCCAGAATGCAACATCCCAACAAATGCAACACCCCAGAATGCAACACCCCATATTGCAACACCCCAATGAATGCAACACCCCAGAATGCAACACCCCAGAATGCAACACCCCATATTGCAACACCCTATAATGCAACACCCCATAATGCAACACCCCGTAATGCAACACCCCAATGAATGCAACACCCCAGAATGCAACACCCTGTAATGCAACACCCCATATCACAACACCCCACATTGCAACACCCTATAATGCAGCACCCCATAATGCAACACCCCAATGAATGCAACACCCCGTATTGCAACACCCCAGAATGCAACACCCCAATAAATGCAACACCCCATATCACAACACCCCGTGATGCAACACCCCACATTGCAACACCCCATATTGCAACACCCTATAATGCAACACCCCATAACGCAACACCCCAGTCAATGCAACACCCCATAATGCAGAACCCCAATGAATGCAACACCCCATATTGCAACACCCCAGAATGCAACACCCCATATTGCAACACCCCATATTGCAACACCCCAGAATGCAACACCCCAATGAATGCAACACCCCATATTGCAACACCCCATATTGCAACACCCTATAATGCAACACCCCATAATGCAACCCTATTAATGCAACCCTATTAATGCAACCCCCCCCCCCCCCCCGATCCCCACCAGGCTCGGTTTTGGGGGTGCAACCTTTCTTAATTAATTCTTTATTAATTGACTTATGGTTGGTTTTTTTTTTTTGGGGGGGGGGGGAGAGGGGGGGTCCAACACCCCATATCACAACACCCCATAATGCAACACCCTATAATGCAACCCTATAATGCAACCCTATTAATGCAACCCCCCCCCCCCGACCCCCACCAGGCTCGGTTTTGGGGGTGCAACCTTTCTTAATTAATTCTTTATTAATTGACTTATGGTTGGTTTTTTTTTGGGGGGGGGGAAGGGGGGGTCCAACACCCCATATCACAACACCCCATAATGCAACACCCTATAATGCAACCCTATTAATGCAACCCTCCCCCCCCCCCCCCCGATCCCCACCAGGCTCAGTTTTGGGGGTGCAACCTTTCTTAATTAATTCTTTATTAATTGACTTATGGTTGGTTTTTTTTTTTTGGGGGGGGGGGGAGAGGGGGGGTCCAACACCCCATATCACAACACCCCATATCACAACACCCCATATCACAACACCCCATAATGCAACACCCTATAATGCAACCCTATTAATGCCCCCCCCCCCCCGACCCCCACCAGGCTCCCAGTTTCCGGTTTGGGGGGTGCAACTTTCTTAATTAATTCTTATTAATTGACTTATGGTTGGGGGGGGGGGAAGGGGGGTTCCCCAATCCCCCCCCATATCCTCCCAGTCTCTCCCATACCCCTCCCAGTCCCTCCCATCCCAGTTTCCCTCCCAGTTCCCTCCCATTCCAATCCCCCCCCCCTCCCCCCTCCCAGTCCCTCCCAGCTCAGTTTTTGGGGGTTGCAACAGTTTCCCTCCCAGTTCCCTCCAGTTTCCACTCCAGTTCCCTCCCAGTTCCCTACCAGTTACCCCAGTTCCTCCCCCGTTCCCTCCCAGTTCCCCAGTCCCCCCAGTTCCCTCCCAGTTCCCTCCCAGTCCCCACCCCCCCCAGTTCCCTCCCAGTCCCCCCCAGTTGCTCCCCCCAGTTCCCCCAGTCCCTCCCGTTCCTCCCAGTTCATCTCCCAGTTCCGGGTCCCAGTTTCATCCCAGTCCTCCCAGTTTGCTCCCAGTCTTCCCAGTTTGATCCCAGTCCTCCCAGTTTGGGTCTCCCAGTCCTCCCAGTTTGATCCCAGTCCTCCCAGTTTGGCTCCCAGTCCTCCCAGTTTGCTCCCAGTCCTCCCAGTTTGGCTCTCCCAGTCCTCCCAGTTTGCTCCCAGTCCTCCCAGTTTGGCTCTCCCAGTCCTCCCAGTTTGCTCCCAGTCCTCCCAGTTTGATCCCAGTCCTCCCAGTTTGCTCCCAGTCCTCCCAGTTCCTCCCAGTGCTCCCAGTTCCCTCCCAGTTCCCTCCCAGTTCCCTCCCAGTTCCCTTCCAGTCCATCCCAGTCCCCTCCCATTTCATCCCAATTCCTCCCAGTCCCTCTCAATTCCTCCCAGTTCCCTCCCAGTCCCTCCCAGTTTGCTCCCAGTCCCTCCCAGTTTGCTCCCTCCCAGTTCCCCCCAGTCCCCCCCAGTCCCCCCCAGTCCCCCCCAGTCCATCCCAGTTCCCCTCCCAGTTAACACCCCAGTCCCCCTCCCACCCTCCCAGTTCCCCCCCTCCCAGTTCCCTCCCAGTCCCTCCCAGTGCTCCCCCACCCATCCGACCGTTCACGACGTTGGGTCCCGTTCCCCCCAGGTCCCATGTTTTCGTCTTCCGAGGAAGTCTCCCAGTCTCCCACCAGTTTATTCAGTTTCCTCCACGGACTTTCGAGGAGGCGCTCCAGTTCCAAAAACATGTCCGTCATCATGGCGCTCGTCTCCTTCATCCAGAGCCACGGCAACGCGCTGCGAGCCATCCGCTGCGGTACGGCGGGGGGGAGAGCCCGCAAATCGGCTCGTTTTGTGGAGAACAGCCCCGAAAGTGACACTTTTCTGTGGGAAGAGCCCCCCAAATCGGTGGTTTTTGGTGTTTCAGCCCCCAAATTGGCACTTTTCTGTGGGAAGAGCCCCCCAAATCGGTGGTTTTTGGGGTGTTCAGCCCCCAAATTGACACTTTTCTGTGGGAAGAGCCCCCCAAATCGGTGGTTTTTGGTGTCTCAGCCCCCAAATTGGCACTTTTCTGTGGGAAGAGCCCCCCAAATCGGTGGTTTTTGGGGTGTTCAGCCCCCAAATTGGCACTTTTCTGTGGATTGAGTCCCAAAATTGGTGGTTTTCTGTGGGTAGTGCCTCAAAAGAGACACTTTTCTGTGGGAAGAGCCCCCAAAATTGGTGGTTTTTGGTGTGTTCAGCCCCAAAATTGACACTTTTCTGTGGGAAGAGCCCCAAAATTGGCACTTTTCTATGGACTGAGGCCTAAAATCAGCTCTTTTCTGTGGGTTGAGTCCCAAAATTGGTGTTTTTTTGGTGTCTTATGCAGCAAAACTAAGAGTTTTCTCACAGTTCAACCCCAAAATTGACACTTTTCTATGGATTGAGTCCCAAAAGTGACACTTTTCTGTGGGAAGAGCCCCCCAAATCGGTGGTTTTTGGTGTCTCAGCCCCAAAATTGGCACTTTTCTATGGGTTGAGTCCCAAAATTGGTGGTTTTTTGGTGTCTTATGCAGCAAAATTAGGAGTTTTCTCACAGTTCAACCCCCAAATTGACATTTTTCTATGGATTGAGCCCCAAAATGAGCTCTTTTCTGTGGGAAGAGCCCCCAAAATTGGTGGTTTTTGGTGTGTTCAGCCCCAAAATTAGGCCCCAAATTGAACTTTTTCTCACAAATGGTTCTTGAGCCCCTAAAATTGGCTCTTTTCTATGGGTTGAGCCCCAAAATTGGTGGTTTTTTTGGTCTCTTATGCCCCCAAATTAGGACTTTTCTCATAGTTCAGCCCCAAAAGTGGCATTTTTCTATGGGTTCAACCCCAAAATGGTGGCTTTTCTATGGTCGAGCCCCAAAATTAGGAGTTTTCTCACAGTTCAACCCCCAAATTGATTGAACCACCAAAAAATTTTTTGGCTTTTTTCTATGGATTGACCCCAAAATTGGCACTTTTTTGATGGCTTCATGCCCCAAAATCAGCACTTTTTCTACGGGTTGAGCCCCCAAATTGGTGTTTTTTTGGTATCTTATGCCCCAAAATTAAGACTTTTCTCACAGTTCAACCCCCAAATTGGCACTTTTCTATGGATTGAGGCCCCAAATTGACTCTTTTCTATGGATTGAGCCCCCAAAATTGGCACTTTTCTATGGGTTGAGCCCCAAAAGAGACACTTTTCTGTGGGAAGAGCCCCAAAAGTGGAGGTTTTTGGTGTGTTGAGTCTGAAAATTGGCACTTTTTTGTGGGTTGTGCCTCAAAATCAGCTCTTTTCTATGGATTGAGCCCCCAGTTTGGTGTTTTTTTGGTATCTTATGCCCCAAAATTAAAACTTTTCTCACAGTTCAGCCCCCAGATTGGCACTTTTCTATAGATTGAGGCCCCAGATTGACATTTTTCTATGGATGGAGCCCCAAAATTGGCTCTTTTCTATGGGTTGAGCCCCAAAATTGGTGGTTTTTTGGTCTCTTCTGCCCCAAAATTAGGACTTCTCTCATGGTTCAACCCCAAAATTGGTACTTTTATATGGATTGAGCCCCAAAATGAGCTCTTTTCTATGGGTCAAGCCCCCAAATTGGCATTTTTCTATGGATTGAACCCCAAAATCAGCTCTTTTCTATGGATTGAACCCCCAAAATTGGCACTTTTCTATGGGTTGAGCCCCAAAATTGGCATTTTTCTGTGGATTGAGCCCCAAAGTCAGCTCTTTTTTATGGGTTGAGCCCCAAAATTGGTGTTTTTTTGGTGTCTTATGCCCCCAAATTATGACCCCAATTGACCCCAAAAGTGGCATTTTTTCTATGACCCCAAAAATTCCCACGGAGACCCCAAAGATCCCCTAGGGACCCAAAACCCCAAAATGTCCCCAATATGCCCCTATTTAGCCCCAAATACACCACTGTGACCCAAAGAAGACCCCAAATCAGACCCCAATGGATGACCCCAATGGACCCCAATAGACCCCAACCCCAACCCCCAATAATGACCCCAATATGACCCCAAATGACCCCAGTATGACCCCAAATTTCCCAGTATGACCCCAATGTGACCCCAAATCCCCCAATGTGACCCCACTGTGACCCCAATATGACCCCAAATTCCCCAATATGACCCAAACTCCCCAGTATGACCCCAATATGACCCCAAACCTCCCAGTATGACCCCAATATGACCCCAATATGATCCCAATGTGACCCCAAATACCCCGATATGACCCCAACATGACCCCAGTATGACCCCAGACAGCACCAATATGAGACCAATATGACCCCAAATCTCCCGATATGACCCCAAATCCCCCAATATGACTCCAATATGACCCCAATATGACCCCAAATCCCCCAATATGACCCCTGTATGACCCCAAATCCCTCAATATGACCCCAATATGACCCCAATATGACCCCAGATCCCCCAATATGACCCCAATATGACCCCAACTGCCCCTATATGTCCCAATATGAACCCAATATGACCCTAATATGTCTCCAATATGACCCCAATATGACCCTAATATGACCCCAATATGACCCCAATATGACCCCAAATCCCCCAATATGACCCCAATATGATCCCAATATGACCCCAATATGACCCCTAACCCCCCAATATGACCCCAATATGACCCCAATGTGACCCCAAGTCTCCCAATATGACCCCAAACCCGCCAATATGACCCCAAATCCCCCAATATCACCCCAACCTCTCCCAATTTGACCCCAGTATGACCCCGAATCCCCCGATATGACCCCAGTATGACCCCAGTATGCCCCTATGTCCCAATATGACCCCAATATGACCCTAATATGACCCCAATATGACCCCAAATCCCCCAATATGACCCCAATATGACCCCAAGTCCTCCAATATGACCCTAATATGACCCCAATATGACCCCAAATCCCCCAATAT
>JARXNR010000411.1:0-14353 GCA_036346035.1 Crossoptilon crossoptilon
CTGGAAGGTACTGGGGGTAACTGGGGGGCACTGAGGGGTAACTGGGAGGTACTGGGGGGATACTGGGAGGCACTGGGGTACCACTGAGGGACACCTGGAAAGCAACTGGGAGGTACTGGGGGATTACTGGAAGGCACTGGTGGTTAGGCAGAACATACCGGAGAGGGGGAGGAGGAGACGGAGGGGGAGGGGGGGGCCCTGGGGTCGCTTGGAGGTGCTGGGGGGGTACTGGTGGGCGTTACTGGTGTTACTGGTGTTACTGGGAGCACTCACGCTGTGCCGTCAGGCCGTGCTGGCTGACGGTGACCGCCTGCCCCCCCAGCTGCAGCCGCACCACCGCCCGCGCCGTCTCGGGGTCCAAAGCCTCCACCTGGGGGGGGGGGAGGAAAAGAGAAAAGACCCCCAACATCACTTAGAGACCCCCCCCTCAATTTAGGCTCCCCCTCCATGGGATGTTTTGGGGTGAAAAAATGGGATTTTGGATGGGTGGGAGTAAGGATTTGGGGGAGGGGGGGGGTCCCGCTCACCTTTCCGCAGACGCCGCGGTGGGGGCCGGATTCGATGCGGACGTCGTCCCCCACCTTCAGTCCCCCCCCCGTGGCTGAGTGGGGGTCTTCCCGCCGCCCCCCCCCCCCACCACCCGAATTCGGGGGGCCGGAGGAGGAAGGAGGGGCGGGTTCGGCCCCCAGCCCCAAACCACGCGGGCGGAGGCGGTGCTCCAAAGGCTTCACCACCCTGTGGACCCCCCCCAAAATTGAAAAGCTCAAATCCCCCATAACTCACCCAAGACCCCCCAAAATTCCCCAAGATTCTCCCCCCCAGGACCCCCCAGATCCTCAATAACCCCCCCAGGACCCCCCCAAGCTCCCCATAACTCCATCCCACAACCCCCAAAACCCCCAAAGACTCTCCCAGGACCCCCTATATCCCCCAAAACCCTCCAAGGACCCCCAACCCCCCCCCAGGACCCCCCCAGATCCCACAAAACCCCCCTTAACTCCCCCATAACCCCCCCCAAAATCCCACCAGGACCCTCAAGTCCCCCCCCAGATCCCTCCAGGATCGACCAAACCCCCCCCCAGGACCCCCAAAGCCCCCCCCCCCCCCCCCCCCCCCCCCCCCCCCCCCCCCCCCCCCCCCCCCCCCCCCCCCCCCCCCCCCCCCCCCCCCCCCCCCCCCCCCCCCCCCCCCCCCCCCCCCCCCCCCCACAACCTCCCCATAATACCCCCAGGACCCCCCAGATCCTCAATAACCTCCCCAGGAGCCCCCCCCAAACTCCCCATAACTCCAGCAAGACCCTCCCAGGACCCCCAAAACGCCCAAAGATCCTCCCAGGACCCCCCAAATCCCCAATTAACCCCTCAAACCCCTCCAAGGACCCCCAACCCCCCCCCCAGGACATCCCAGATCCCACAAAACCCTCCTTAACTCCCCCATAACTCCCCCCCAAGATCCAGACCCCAAATAACTCCCAACAACCAAGGATCCCAACAACCTCCCCCTGGGATCCTCAAAACCCCCATAACTCACCCAGGACCCCCTCAGGACCCCCCCAAACCTCCCATAATTCCCCCATGACCAGTCGAACACCCCCCCCTCTCTCCCCCCCCCCCCAGGATCCCCCCAGGACCTCTAAAACCCCCCACAGCCTCCCCAGGACCCACCCAGGATCCCTCAAATCCTCAATAACTCCCCCAAGACCACCCCCCAAAACCCCCCCAACTCCCCATAACTTCCTCAAGACCCCCCCAAATTTTCCATAACTCCCCCCCAGGACCCCCAAAACCACCCTTAACTCCCCCAGGACCTCCTCAAGACCCCTGAAAAATCCTCCTAGGATCTTCTAGGAGATAACTAATCCCTCCCCATCCCCCAAGAGGGGTTATTTGAGGGGGGATGAGACCTGTGACCCCCCCGCCCCCCCCAAAATGTGGGGGTTACCTCTTAAAGGTGCGCCCGATGCCCTCCCCCTGTTTCCAGCCCATCCCCCGCAGCATCGCCATCCCAAAGGCAGCCACAGGCACCGCTGCGTAGTCCTCGGGGGTCTGCAAATGGGGGGCAGGGGGGTGATTTGGGGGTCACAAAGGGGTGGGGAGCAGGACTAGGGGGGTCCTGAGGGGATTTTGGGGGAGTTACGGGGGGTTTGAAGGGTCCTGGGGGTGGTCTTGGGGGGTTTTGGGGGTCCTGAGGGGATTTTGGGGGAGTTATGGGGGGTTTGAAGGGTCCTGGGGGTGGTCTTGGGGGGTTTTGGGGGTCCTGGGGGGATTTTGGGGGAGTTATGGGGGGTTTGAAGGGTCCTGGGGGTGGTCTTGGGGGTCTTGGGGGATCTTGGAGGGGTTATGTGGAGTTTTGAGGGTCCTGCAGGGTGGTCTTGGGGGGTTTTGGGGAGTCTGGGGAGATCTTGGAGGGGTTACTGGAGGTTTTCAGGGTCCTGCAGGGTGGTCTTAGCGGGTTTGAGGGTGTCTGCGGAGATTTTGGGGAAGTTATGGGGGTTTTGAAGGCTCCTGGGGGGTGGTCTTGTGGGGTCTGGGGGGGTCTGGGGAGATTTTGGGGAAGTTATGGGGGGTTTGAAGGGTCCTGGGAGTGGTCTTGTGGGGTTTTGGGGGTCCTGGGGAGATCCTGGAGGGGTTATGGGGGGTTCTGAGGGTCCTGGGAGGGTCTTGGGGGGGGTTGAGAGACTTGGGGGGATTTTTGGGGAGTCTTGGGAGCGTCCTGGGGGATTTTGAGGGGTTCTGGAGGGGTTCTGAGGGGGTTCTAGGGGGGGCTATGGGGAATTTTGTGGGTCCTGGGGGGATCTTGGAGAGGTTACGGGGGGGTTGAAGGGTCTTGGGGGTGGTCCTGGGGGGTTTTGAGGGTCCTGTGGGGATCATGGAGGGGTCCTGGGAAGTCCTGAGGGAGTTACGAGGGATTTTGGGATGTGCTGGGTGTTCTGAGGGGGGTTCTGCGGGTCCTGTGGGGAGGGTTGGGAGTTCTGGGGGGGTCATAGGGGGTCTTAGGGGGATGGTTGGAGGTTCCAGACCCCCCACTCACGGGCAGAGCGCCGCTGCCCACGTTCTCCTCCTTCATCCTCATGGGGATGGGGGCTGCACTGGGGGTCTCCTGGCCCTGCTCCTGGCTCTGCCGTGCCTCTGTGGGGGAAACGACGGGGCTGAGACCCCCCTCGCCAAACCCTGTCCCCAGAATGCCCCCAAATCCCCCCAAATTCACCCCAAAAGCCCTCACCCCGCAGCAGCTCCTGCACTGCCGCCGTTTCCAAGGTAACGGGGTCCCCCTCGGGGGCGTGGCCTGCGGCATCGGGGGCGTGGTTTGTTGCAGAGGGGGCGGGGGCTGGCGAGGAGGCGTGGTTTGCTGCGGTGGGGGCGTGGCCTGGCGAGGAGGGGGCGGAGCTTGGCGCTTCCGGGTTCCTCCAGCGGTGGGCGGGGCGAAGGGGGATCACGAGTTCCTTCGGAGGGGGCGGGGCCGGCTTGGCACTGATGGGCGTGGCCAACGAGTTAGCCACACCCTCATCATCACCAACCGACCAATCAAAAAGCGTGGTCAACCTCCCATACCACGGCGCCTTCACGCAAAACCGCCCTATTGCGCATGCGCAATCACTCATGCCTCTCAGACATGGGCGCGGCGCATGCGCATTACGCAGCATGCAGTCCACGCATGCGCAAAATAACCATAAATTCGTAGAACGCGCGCTTCTCAAATCACGCATGCGCACAATTAACGTTCCAACCCCGCGCATGCGCCCTCTGCGCTCCCGGGCACCTCCGCGCATGCGTACCTCAATAACTCGCGGTCTTCTACCGCCTTGAGGTAATCGATGTCCGCACCGTCGCTCTCCGGTTCGGAGCAAGGCCCGGCCGCCAGCAGCCGCCTCCGCTCCGCTTTTCGGCTGAAGCCGAACGACACCGGACCCGCTGGGCCTGTGGAACCGGCGCTACCGCTGCTCGCCGCCATCTTGCTGGCTGCGGGGTCTTGTGGGAAAGGGGAGGGCACTTCCGGTGTCGACTACTACAGCTCCCAGCAGGCTTTGCGCGGAGACTCGCACGCTGATTGGTGGAGCGGCGGCCAATCAGATTGCGCTGAGCCTGAAGCGACGGGAGGGGAAGAGAAAAGAATGAAAGGAAGAGAACGGCTCAGAGACCCCCAAAACCGAACAGGGACCGCCCATTGCGCCCTCCCCCCCTCGCCTCCCCGTGCTGTGGTGCAGCCCAGGGCCCTCCTGTATAGAACGCAGAACGCCAATTACCCCCAGAAAATACAGCGTTACAGTCCTACATTCCATCAGGTTGCACCCCCAAATAATTGGTACAGTCCAGGGTCCCCCAAATTAGACGCTATATACGTATATGAGCTGCTTCTATAGACCCGGGTGAGCTATATATACGTGGGAGGGGTCCCTAAATGGGTCTGGGGGCTCTCTATGAACCTGAGAGCTCCCCATAGGGGTTTATAGGAGCCTTATATGGCTTGAGGGGTCCTTATATCAGTCTTATGTAGTTCTATGAGTCCCCCTTTTATTCTATAGGGGGTCCCTAGATGGATTTGGAGCCCCTCGATACCCCTTCTACCCACCCCAGGACCTCTCCCTTCTTTTCGCGCCAAACCAGCCAGAAGCCACGCCCCCAGGGGCTTCCCCCCTCCCCCCCCCCTTCCTCCCCTCCCAAGGGGTTTCCCCCATCTCTTCCTCCAATCACCGCGGGGCTTCCCCCACTACCTCAACCAATCAGAGCGACGCTTCCCCCTCCCCCCATTTCAACCACCCAAACCCCGCCCCTTAACCAATCACCGCGGGGCTACTCGCTAAACCCCGCCCCTCAACCAATCAACGAAAGGGATTCCCCCTGCTCTCCAAGCCCCGCCCCCTAACCAATCAACGCCGGGTTTCCCCTCGACCATTAAACCACGCCCCCTCCCGACGGGGGAACCCCCCTATTGGCCCCGCCCCCTTCTCTTTGCCAACCAATCGCGTGGTTTCTCAGCCTCCAGGCCCCGCCCCGCCGCGTGTTTCCCGCGCCCCCGGTCCCCCCCCGACCCCCCCACTTCATGCCACCCTCTGCCCGTACCATGGAGTCCAGCGGGAACCGGGGGTGTGCGGGGGGCTGCGCTGCCTTCCTGAGGTCCCGAAAAGGGCTGGTGCTGCTGGGGGAGATCGTGAGTTGAGGGAGGGGACAGACGGACGGACCCCAAAGGGGGGGTGGGAGTCAAAATCGGGGGGTGGCAGCCCAGTGGGGAGAGGCTGGGTGCCAATTTGGGGGGGATGTGGGGGGGGCTTGGGGGGGTAGGAGTCTATGAGAGAGGTTTGAGTGCCTGTTTTTGGGGGGTGGGGGGTACGGGGCAACAGGGTCCTATGGTGGGGTTTCTGAGTGCCCCTTTTTGGGGGGCTGGGGGAAGTTTTTGGGGGCTTGGGAGGTTCTTTTTTGGGGTTGGGTGGGGCACCAGGAAGGTGGGAGTCAATGGGGGGGGGGGGGGGGTGTCTGAGTGCCCCTATTTGGGGTTGGGAGGGTCTGAAACCCGTGGGTGGAATCTGTGTGCTCCCTTTTGGGGTTGGGGGGGGTCTGGAACAGATGGGTGGGGTCTGAGCGGCCCCCTTTGGGGTTGGGGGGGGGTCTGGAACAGATGGGTGAGGTCTGAGCGGCCCCCTTTGGGGTTGGGGGGGTCTGGTATTCTATGGGTGTGGTCTGGGTGCCCCTTTTTTGGGGTTGGGGGGGGGTCTGAGCGCTCCCCTATGGGGTTGGGAGGGTCTGGAACCCTATGGGTGTGGTCTGAGTGCCCCGCTTTGGGGTTGGGGGGGTTACCAGGTGGGTGGGTGTCCCCATTTTGAGGTCGGGGGGAGCACTATGGACTTCGGACCGTACATTGTGGGGCAGGAGCCAATGGGAGGGTGAGGGGGGTCCGAATTCCCCATTTTGGGGGCAGGAAGAGCCCTGAGGGATGGGCATGGAGGGGGCTACCCAGATACTGGAGGTCCCCTTTATTTGGGGTGGGGACACTGGGATGCTTGGGACCCTCAGGCCCCGTTTTAGGCCCCCCCCGCCCCATTTCAGGCCCCCCCCCAGCATCCGGGCGTGGGCCTTTGGGGCAACGCCCTTAGGAAACAAGCGAAGGATAAAGGGTTAAAAGGGGGGCGGGGCTTAGCGGAGGAATCTCGGCTCTGATTGGTGCAGAGTTAGGGTTTGAAATAAACCCGGGGGGGGCACACGGGGAGGGCAGGGCGGTGCCCAGCGTTTCCCGTGCCAGCCGTTATTGCACCAGCTCGGGCGGGGCCCGTGCCCCCCCCCCCCCCCCCGCCACGTGCTGCACGCACGAGATGGGCGCTGTCCCTTTAAGAACCTCCCCCTCCCCCCCATATTTTCACGTCCCCCACTTCGGGCCGTTGCCCCTTTAAGAGCCCCCCGAGGAGGCAGAGGTGGGCCCCTCCCCCGCACCCCGCGTGCCACTGCCCCTTTAAGGAGCGCCCCGCCGCCCACGTGAGGTGGGGCTGGGGGGCGTGGCCTAAGAGTGACGTCACGAAAGCACTATAGGGCACTCTATGGGAAACCCTGAAGGGAACACTATAGGGATCTTACAGCGGTGTCCTATAGGATCCTATACTACTCCCATAGGCTCTATAGGAACTACGCAAGAGTGATGTAATGCTTCCTATATGGGGTTCCCTTATGGGGCCATATAGGGGCTCTATGGGGACATATAGGCATTCCTATAGGGTCCCTATGGGGGCTGTATAGGGGTTCCTATATAGGGGCTCAATGGGAACCATACAGGGGCTCTGTGGGGCTGTATAGGGGCTGCATAGGGTCTATTACAAGGCTATATAGGATCTCCTATGGGACTGTTACAAAGCTAGCTGTATGAAACTTCTATAGGCTCTATACGGGGCCAGCTGCCTGGGGGCCCCTACACCTGACTGGGCAACACAGCCCCCCCACAACCCCTATACGTCCCCCATAGGTACTGTGCTATGGGGTGCCATGGCTTCCAGCCCCTCCTATAGCCCCCATACATCCCCCATAGGCGCTGTGTTATGGGGCGCTGTGACTCCCAGCCCCCCCCCATAGCCCTTATACATGCTCTTCTATAGGACACTGTGACTACCAGCCCCCCCTATAGCCCCCATACATCCCCCATAGGTGCTGTGCTATAGGGTGCTGTGGTTCCCAGTCCCCCCAGCCTACTGGGACTCACAGCCCCACTCCATGTATCCCCCATACGTCCACCAGAGGAGCTGTGCTATGGGGTGCCGTGGCTCCCAGTGTCCCCTTATAGCCCCTACACATCCCCCATAGGTGCTGTGCTATGGGGTGCCGTGGCTCCCAGTCCCCCCTATAGCCCCTATACGTCCCCCATAATACATGTGCTGCGGCCATGGGGTGACTGCGGCACAGCTCGCCCCTCAGTCCCCCCATAGGTGCTGTGCTGGGGGACATGGGCCCCCACAGCTTCCCCCCTATAGCCCCCCCTAGCCCCTACATCCCCCATAGGTGCTGTGCTATGGGTGCAACTCCTGTCCCCCCACCTGTGGCTCCCAGCCCCCCCCTATAGCCCCTATACATCCCCCATAGGTGCTGTGCTATGGGGTGCCGTGGCTCCCAGTCCCCCCTATAGCCCCTATACGTCCCCCATAAATACTGTGCCATGGGGTGCTGCGGCCCCCAGTCCTCCCCCCCCTGACTGGGCCACACAGCTCCCCCCTATAGCCCCTATACATCCCCCATAGGTGCTGTGCTATCCCAGTGACCTGCCTGGCTCCCCAGATCCCCCCCCCCCCTATAAGCCCCATAGATTACTATGAGGTGCTGCGGCCCCCAGTCCTCCCACCCCTGACTGGGCCCCACATCCCCCCCCCACAGCCCCTATAATTCCCCCATAGGCGCTATGTTACGGGGTGCTGCAGCTCCCAGCCCCCCCCTAACCTCTCTGGGCCCCACAGCCCCCCCCCTATAGCCCTTATACGTCCCCCATAGGCAATGCGCTATGGGTACCATGGCTCCCAGCCCCCCAAAGGCCCCATCCCCCCATAGGGCTATGCGGGTGCTGCACCCAGCCCCCCTAACCTGACTGGGCCCCACAGCCTCCCACCTATAGCCTCTATACATCCCCCATAGGTGCTGTGCTATGGGGTGCCGTGCTCCCAGCCCCCCCAACCCCAGGCCCCTGGGTGCACATGGCCCCCCTACAGCCCCTATACATCTGCACATGTTACGGGGTGCTGCAGCTCCCAGCCCCCCCCTAACCTGACTGGGCCCCACAGCCCCCCCCCATAGCCCTTATATGTCCCCCATAGGTGCTGTGCTACGGGGTGCCGTGCTCCCAGCCCCCCAAAGGCCCCACTGGGCTACACAGCCCCCCCCTACAGCCCCTATACATCCCACATAGGTGCAATGTTACGGGGTGCTGCAGCTCCCAGCCCCCCCCTAACCTGTCTGGGCCCCACAGCCCCCCCCTATAGCCCCTGTACGTCCCCCATAGGCGCTGTGCACGGTGGCCCTGCTGTGCTATGGGGCCTCCCGGACCCCCGGCTATGTGGGGCTGGCTGTGTGTGAGCTCATCTTCGCCAGCATCGCCGTCGTTTTCTGCATCACCGGGCTGCACCTGCGCGTGGCTTTGGTGCACTGGGGCTGGACGGTGAGTGGGGGGGTCGGGGAGGGGGGCTAATGGGGAGTTTGGGGGGTCAATGGGGCTCTTAAGGGGGATTTGGGGGGTTTATGGGGTGTTTGGGGGGTCAATGGGGGGATTTGGGGGGTTTATGGGGCTCTTAAGGGGGATTTGGGGGCTTTATGGGGCTCTTAACGGGGATTTGGGGGGTGTTTGGGGTGTTTGTGGGGGATTATGGGGGACTTAAGGGGGATTTGGGGGGTTTATGGGGTGTTTGGGGGGGCTAATGCGGGCTTAAGGGGGATTTGGGGGCTCTATGGAGCTCTTAAGGGGGATTTGGGGGGTTTATGGGGTGTTTGTGGGGGTTTATGGGGCTCTTAAGGAGGATTTGGGGGGTGTTTGCGGTGTTTGGGGGGGGTTAATGGAGGGCTTAAGGGGGATTTGGGGGGGTTATGGGGTGTTTTGGGGCGTTAATGGGGGACTTAAGGGGGATTTAGGGCGTTTATTGGGCTCTTAAGGGGGATTTGGGGGGTTTATGGGGTGTTTGTGGGGGTCAATGGGAGGCTTAAGGGGGATTTGGGGGGTTTATGGGGTGTGTGGGAGGGTTAATGGGAGCTTAAGGGGGATTTGGGGGCTCTATGGGGCTCTTAAGGGGGATTTGGGGGGTTTATGGGGTGTTTAGGGGAGTTAATGGGGGACTTAAGGGGGATTTGGGGGGTTTATGGGGTGTTTTTGGGGCAGTTAATGAGGAGCTTCAGGGGGATTTGGGGGGGTTATGGGGCGTTAATGGGGGACTTAAGGGGGATTTGGGGGGATTTGGGGTTTTATGGGGTATTTGGGGGGGTCAATGGGGGGCTTAAGGGGGATTTGGGGGGTTAATAGGGTTTGGGGGGGCTAATGGGGGGCTTAAGGGGAATTTGATGGGGTTTATGGGGTGTTGGGGGGTTAATGGGGGGCTTAAGGGGGATTTGGGGGGCTTATGTGGAGGGTGGGGGAGTTAAAGGGGGGCTTAAAGGGGATTTGGGGGGGTAGGCTAATGGGGGGTTCGGAGGGGTTTAATGGGGAGTTTGGAAGGGGTTTAATGGGGGGTTAGTGGGGGTTGGGGAGCATTAATGGGGTTTTGGGGGGGTTAATGGGGGTTTAGAGGGGTTTAATGGGGGCTTGGTGGGAGTTTGAGAGGGTTAATGGGGACTTAATGGGGATTGGGAGGGGTTTAATGGGGCGTTTCGGGGGGTGGGGGGGTTAATGAGGGGCTTAAGAGGGACTGGGGGGGGGTTAATAGGGCATTTGGGGGGGTGGAGAGTTAATAGAGGGTTTACAGAGATGTGGGAGGGTTAATGGGGGGTTGGGGGGGTTAACGGGGAGCTAGTGGGGGCTGGGGGGGGCTATCTGGGGTTAAGAGGGGGTTTGGGGTCCCTGCGGGGATCTGGGGGTCACTGGGGGGTGTTCTTGACGATCTGAGGAGTGTTGGGGGGGGCATTAATGGGGATTTGGAGAGTTAATAGGAATTAGGGAGGTGGGGGGAGGGTCTTCATGGGGATTTAATGGGGATCTGAGGGGATCAATGGGGATTTGGGGGGGGGGGAGCTGGGGGTATCATGATGAGGTTCTGATAGGACGTGGGGGATCCCCGTGTCTCCCTATGGGGTTGGGGGGGTCCCTATGGGGTTGAGATGTCTCTATGGGCTTGGGGGGGTCCCTATACATTTGGGGGGGGAGGAAATCGTTGATGGGGGGGGGATTATTAATGGGATCCCCCTCCCCAATTAGGACTTCATCCGCTGCGTGGTGGGCTGCCTGCTCTTCCTCATCACCTCCCTCATCGTCATCATCGGGCATCGCGACGGTGCGGGACGCGCTGCGGGGGGTTGAGGGGGTCCTGGGGGGGTCCTGGGGAGAAGGGGGAGGGGGTGAGTTTGGGGATTTGGGGTCACAGATGTTCCTTTGTGTCCCCCCCCTCACTCCCCAGGTGTTTGGGTTGCTGGCAGGGCTCCTTGGCTACGATCCCCCTCACTCCCACATGAGTGTTTGGGTTTGCTGGGCTACGATGCTATCAGCCTGCCCACCCGGGGGGGCACAGCGCCGCGCCCACCGTGGGTATGGGGGGGGCACACTGGGAGGGACTGGTGTCACTGGGAGGGTGTGAAGGGGGACTGGGGGGGCCGCAGGGAGGGGTTGGGGGGCAGTGGGATGGATTGAAGGAGCGTTAGGGGAGAGTGGGGGAGTACTGGGAGAGGGACTGGGGGCACTGGGGGGGCAGTAAGGGGGCTGGGGAGGCACTGGGGGTACTGGGATGGAGTGGGAGGTACTGGGAGAGGGACTGAGGGGCACTGGGGGGGCAGTAAGGGGGCTGGGGAGGCACTGGGGGGAAGACGGGGATGGACTGGGGGGCACTGGGATGGACTGTGGGGTACTGGGAGAGGAACTGGGGGGGCACTGGGATGGAATGGAGGGGTACTGGGGGGCACTGAGGGGGGCACTGGGAGGTGCGTAGGGGGACTGGGGGGCAATGGGTGCATTGGGGGGCATTAGGGGAGTGGTGGGGTCTAGGAGAATGGTTGGGATGGACTGGGGGATACTGGGGGGGCACATGGGGGTACTGGGGGGCAGTGAGGGGATTGGGGGGTGCTGGGGGAGGATTGGGATGGACTGGGGGGCACTGGGAGAGGGACTGGGAGGTACTGGGAGGGCACATGGGGGTACTGGGGAGGCACTGGGAGGTCTTAGGGGGGCAGTAAGGGGGCTGGGGGGCACTGGGAGTGGGACTAGGGGTACTGGGGAGCACATGGGGGTACTGGGGGGGGAGTGAGGGAGATGGGGGGTCACTGGGATGGACTGGGGGACGCTGGGAGAGGGACTGGAGGTATTGGGGGCAGGGGGGGCAGGGGGAGGATTGGAATGGACTGGGGGGAACTGGGATGGACTGGGAGGCACTGGGGGGGCAGAAAGGGAGCTATGGGGCACTGGAGGGGCAGTGAGAGGGCACTGGGGGAGGACTGGGATGGAGTGGGGGCACTGGGAGGGCACATGGGGGTACTGGGGGGGCACTGGGATGGACTGGGAGGCACTGGGGGGGCAGAAAGGGAGTTATGGGGCACTGGAGGGGCAGTGAGAGGGCACTGGGGGAGGACTGGGATGGAGTGGGGGCACTGAGAGGGCACATGAGGATACTGGGGGGGCACTGGGAGGGCACATGGGGGTACAGGGGGGGGCACTGGGATGGACTGGGGGACACTGGGAGCCCTGGGGGGGGCACTGGGAGCTCCTCCCCTAACCTCTCCCCATTTCCCCCCTCAGAGACCCCGGAAGGCCCCTGACCACCCCCCCCTGCATACACAGAGACACCCTCAGGGGGTAATGTGGGGTGGGAAGGGGGGGCTTCACCTCCTGATCAGCCTCAGACCCCCCCCAAATTTTGGGGGAGTGTTTAAATTATTGGGGTGGGGGTCCTCTCCCCCTCTCCCTCCCATAACCCCCTGTGCCTCAATTTCCCCCTGTGGGACCCCCACCCCCACTTTTTGCTTTAGGGTTCCCCTATAGCGCAGGGGAAAACCTATTTTTTGGGGGGGGGGGTGGGAGGGGGGTTCAAGGGGGAGGGCAAAATATTTGGTAAATAAATAAAAGGATTTTATTATTAATGTTGTTATTATTATTATCACTATTACTATTATTTCTTTGCGGCGTGACCCTATAGAACCTATAAGGCTCTATGGAGATGTGGCTCTGGGGGTCCCTATAGAGCATAGGAAATGGGGAGGGGGGGGGTGGTATGGCACTGGGGGTTTCTATAGGGACCATATAAGGGCTGAGGAAGGGGGAATATGGCTCTGAGGTCCATGTATGGTCCCTATAGGGTTCCTGTAGTGCTCAGGACGGTCCCTCTATGGTTCCTATAGAGCTTTGCGTTCTCTATAGGGCTCATGGAAGGAGATTGTGGCTCTGGGGGTCCCTATATGGCTCCTATAGGGCTCTGAGAGTCTCTATACAGACCCTACAGGGGCTGAAAAAGGAGGAGTATGGCTGTGAGATTCATGTATGGTCCCTAAAGGGTTCCTATAGGGTTCAGGGGGTCCCTATACGGTTCCTATAAGGCTATGGGGGTCTCTATATGGTTTCTATAGGGTTCATGGAAGGAGACTGTGGCTCTGGGGGTCCCTATATGGTGACTATAGGGCCTGGAGAAGAGCATGTGGCCTTGAGCTCCCCATATGGTCCCCATGGAGTTCCTATAGGGCTCTGGGGGTCTCTATATGGACTCTATAGGGCTCATGGAAGGAGGCTGGGGCTCGGGGATCCATACGTGTTTCCCCATATGGCTTCTATAGGGTCTGGGGATCCCTATACGGTTCCCATTGGGCTGTGGGTCTGAAGGTCCCCCCATGGACCCTATAGGGCGTGAGGGTTCCCATATGGATCCTATAGGGTCTGAGGGTCCCCATAGAGCTCTTGGAAGGGGTTCTGTGGCTCTATGAGTACCTATATGTTCCCCATAGGAGCTCCTGGGGGCTTACCTGGTTCTCTCCTCCACATGGTTCCTCCGCATAGGGCCCGGAAGGACCCTATGGAACCCCTATAGCCGCCATCCATCCCCTCCCTGAAGCGAGGACTACAACTCCCAGCATGCGCCGCGCGGAAAATCACCGCACCGTTTCCCCGCCTCGCGCATGCGCACTGCCACGGGCTGGGGCTCAGCGCATGCGCATCGCCACGGGCTGGGGCTCAGCGCATGCGCGCAGCGCACGACCGGAACTCACCAGAGAGCGCCGCGCGTGCGCACTTCGCACCGTCCCTTCCCTCAGCCGCCTCCGCTCCTCTCCGCCGCCCTCTGACCGTTACCAAATCTTCTCTTCCTCCTTCTCCGGCCCTTTGACAGCGCTCACCGGGCGGGAGCCCTCCGGTAACGCGGCGACAGCGGCCGAGGGGCTGAAAGCAGGGGATGGGGGGGGGAGGGAGAGGAGTAGAGAAAAGCTGTGCGCATGCGCCGTGCCGGCGGGTGGGCGAAGTACGCGTGCGCGAAAGGGACGCGAATTGAGCTTTGCGCATGCGCTAAAGGTGGGGGGGTGGGTGCATGCGCGGTGCGCGCCACGTGTTTACTGTAGGAGCTGCTAATAAGTTTGTATGGGAAGGAATAGGGGGCGGGGGGGGTGATGGTGTCGGTGGGTGGGTTGGGGGCGTGGGGGTTAATGGGGGCTTCCTGGGGTGGGAATTGCATGCAATCAATGGGGTTTGTTTCTGTAGGACCTACATGCAATCGTTGGGGTTTGTTTACGTAGGAACTACATGCAATCAGTGGGTTTGTTTCTGTAGGACCTGCATGCAATCAATGGGGTTTGTTTCTGTAGGACCTACATGCAATCAGTGGGGTTTGTTTACGTAGGAACTACATGCAATCAGTGGGTTTGTTTCTGTAGGACCCGCATGCAATCAATGGGGTTTGTTTCTATAGGACCTACATGCAGTCAGTGGGGTTTGTTCACGTAGGACTTACATGCAATCAATGGGTTTGTTTCTGTAGGACCTGCATGCAATCAATGGGGTTTGTTTCTGTAGGACCTGCATACAATCAACGGGATTTGTTTCTGTAGGACCCGCATGCAATCAATGGGGTTTGTTTCTGTAGGACCTACATGCAATCAGTGGGGTTTGTTTACGTAGGAACTACATGCAATCAATGGGGTTTGTTTCTATAGGACCTACATGCAGTCAGTGGGGTTTGTTCACGTAGGACTTACATGCAATCAATGGGTTTGTTTCTGTAGGACCT